>CM053783.1:602770110-602785110 GCA_028749045.1 Cupressus sempervirens | reverse complement strand
GTATGAAGTCATACAAATGGATGAATGTATGAAGGAATTAATGAATATTCGTATGTATTAATGTATGGATGAATGTTTGTTTGTATAAATTTATGAAGGAATGATCAAATGTATGAATGAATGAATGAGTGTTGGCATGTATTAATGTATCGATGAATGAAAGAATGTACAAAGGTATGAATGTGTGGATGTGTATGAAGTTGTATACATGGGTGAATGTATGAAGGAATTAATGAATGTTGGTATGTATTAATGTATGGATGAATGTTTGTATGTATAAATGTATGAACGAATGAATCAATGTTGGTATGTATTAATGTATCGATGAATGAAAGAATGTATGAAGGTATGAATGTGTGGATGAATGAAGGAATGTATGAATGAATCTAATGGATGAATGAAGGTATGAATGTGTGGATGAATGAATGAAGGTACCAAGGTATTGTAAGTATGAAGGTATGAAGGAATGTATGAAGGTGTGTATGAATGAATGAATGTAAGTATGAAGCTATGAATGTGTTGATGAATGAATGAAGGTATGAAGGTATTGTAAGTGTGAAGGTATAAATGTGTGGATGAATAAATGAAGATATCAAGGTATGTAAGTATGAAGGTATGAATCAATGTATTAATGAATGGATGAAGGTGGTGAATGTATGGAATAAATATTGTATGAAGGTTTGGAAGAATGTATGAAGGAATTAATGAATGTTGGTATGTATTAATGTATGGATGAATGCTTGTATTATAAATGTACATGAAGGAATGAATGAGTGTTGGTATGCATTAATGTATCAATGAATGAAATAATGTATGAAGGAATGGATGAATGAATGAAAGAGAATGAATGAAGACATGTATCTATGAATGTATAGATGAATGTTTGTATGTATGAATGAATGAATGAATGAAGGTATGAAATAATGTATAAAGGTATGGGTGAATGAAGGTAAGAAGTTATGGATGAATTTGTGAATGTAAGAAGTTTTGAATGAATAAAGTTATGAATATATGGATGAAGAAATGAAGGTATGAATGAATGTTTTTGATAAGATAAACAGGTTTTACAGGGACCCTGAAACCCAAAAGTTTCTACAGAACCAAGGCTGATAATAAGCAATTAAAGCCCAACCTAAAAAGACAAGTCACATGGCTAATAATAAGCAAAAAGCCCAGCCAAAAATAAAGGCCAATGAAAAGGCCAGATAAACTAATAGTCAAAAATCTAGTACAAGAAAAATGCAGCAAGACAAAATTAGCAAAAGGCAGCACAAGATAAAACAAGATTACTCCTTTGTCTTTCACTCGAGCTCCTACATAATCTAAGCAGCTATATAGTTCTTTGTGAGTCTCCTCTACCATCTACTCTTGGGTCTTCTGAGCATCCTGATCCATACTTGTGAAATTAATATCAATTGCCACATCTTCCTCTATTCTGGCTATTCCTATGTCCTTTTCCTCATTCACATCCAGCAAGCCTCTAGCTTTTAACACACCAGTCAGGGATATAATGTTGTCATAAATAGAATTGAGAATGGAGATCATTTGATTTTCTAGGTTATGATTATAGTTTTCTAGGTTTTGGATTCTCTTCTCAGCCAAGCTGAATTTGTCCTCCTAATCCTTCTATTCTCCTGACCTGGCTCTTTCTTTTTACTTTCCATTTGTCCAATTTTCTCCCTGAACTCCTCCAACTTGTGATAAAGCCACTTGATAGATCTAAAGTTATCTATCATGCTATTACAGGCATTGTTCAAAAAATTCATACTTGTCTCCCTTGTGTTGTCTATTATTGCCACCATAGTAGGATCGATAAGGCCTTCAAACTGGAATTGGCCTTGATTTTCTTCCAGAATCTGGGGGTTCATTATCTCTCTTACAATTCCCATTTTGGCAATTCTGACATTGAAAATTCTTCACACCATATGCCTTTCTTTCATTACCACTTCTCCACCCTCACCCCCTATATCCTCCTCTTGCTCCTGGGGCTAAATCTAGGGATGGACAAGGATAAGAGGAATAGTGGGAACATCCGTCCCTTGGCTCATAACCTCCTCATCTTCCATATCTTTGTCTCTCTTCCATTTTTTCATAGTTGGTTCTTCCATTTTGTTTTCCTTCATCTCCTTTTCCTCTTCATCAAAGGCCATATCCTCCCCTTCCTCATTATAATCCTCATCAGCCTAGCCTGAGATTTTATGCCCATGTCCTCTAGGACTCTTCCTACTAGAGGTAATGGAGGAAGGAGAATTATTTTCCATGCCTTTGACTTTCCTTCCTGAGGATTTTTTTCCTCCCCCTCTGAGTCGATACTCTGGATATCTTTTGAATCAAAGGAAAAACCAGAGTTGCTAGTGATCTCAGATGCTTCTGTGTCATGTGAGGGATTATTGCTAATTGTCTGAGCTTTAAAATACTCATGAATTAACAACAATAATCCCTCATGCAGAGCAGGATTCACTGAGGGTTTCTTCTTAAAACTAGAAATAGCCTTATTGATAGAAGTCGTTAAATAAAATGGAAAGGATATTTTAATGCCATGGTAGAAATGGTTAAGAAGAACAAAATGATGAGTTCTCAATTGATCAAATCTGGTATCCAGCATAATGTACTCCATAATAGCATGTAAAACATACCTCCAAAGTTTTTTTATGGACACCATATCATAGAACATCTCACATTTTATCAGATTGTTCCTCTCATCTGAACTTTTTGCAAAATCCTTAATCACATTTGCCAATAGCTTCTTATCTTTGAAGAATTTGAAACCCTCTACTGAAATTTCAAAAACAATAGCAACAACTTCCTCAGTTACCTAAAAAGAAACTACATTCACTTTCACCTTCCCATCCTTCCATGAATTCACCATACTATTAGTAACATCTGGGTCAAAACCATGGAGTTTTGCAATATAATTTGCAATACCTCCCTTCTCCAGTTTTCTCCAAACTTTACCCCTATTTTTTCATTTTTCCACTTCCCCACAAGCTCCTTCCTGATACGTTCACTCACCATTTCTTCACTCTCTTCCCCAACAAATCTCATAAACACCAAACTTTGCAAACCCTTCTTAGAGCTATGGATGTTCTGGTTTTTGCTTCTCTAAAAAGTGCCAATTTATTTTTTATTACCCCATAAAAAGAAACTAATGTAACTTTTGACCCACAAAATGTGTTCATGTGACATTGATAACCTCAGCTGCTTGTGTTTACCATAAATGCCTTTATTACATGAACTCATTCCCCAATTTCCATTAAGAATCATAATTGCATTTAGATATCCGTTGTACACCCCTCAATTTTTTCTAGTTCGATAAGAATTTTTGCTTTTGCTAAAATATTCCTTCCCAATTGCCATGTCAACAACTTGTCCTGTCTGACTGCTTCATTGGTGAACTAGTCCGCCACGGGGTTAGCCTCCCTAAGAACATGAGTGACATGGACACGTTCAAATTTTTCAAGGATAGCACGGGTCTCATCAATAATATTAGCAATAGACCAAGAAGGTGTAGTAATACTTTTAATACAATTAATGATGTTATTGGAGTCCCCTTCTAACCAACATTTTTTAATACCCATTTCAAAGGCCAACTTAACAATATGGTAAGCTACTGTAGCTTCTGCAAAATGATTAGTTTGAAAACCCAATGGAAGAGAAAAGGTTGCCACTCCTCCACCAAATTTATTCCTTATTACTCCTCCACCACTCGAAGGTCTAGGGTTTCCTTTTGATGCACCATCAAAGTTTTCTTTATGCCATCCCTCAGGGGGAAGAAGCCATTTGACATCCTGTCTTTTTGTCTTCTTGTCCTTTTCTTTCTCCTTCTTTATTCCCCCATTTTCAATTTCTTCCCCCTTCCTTACCTGATAATTTTCCTTAACATTTTTATAAATCTTCTCCCTAAGAACAAAAGCCAGTTCCTCTCTATCTCTAAAAAATTCTATTATTCCTTTCCTTCCAGATTCCCAAACAAAAATGAGGCAAAGTCCAAGTACTAAAATCCTACAAATCAAAAAAATTGAACATTGCCTTTCCATTGGCAAAAAAAATACAAAAGGTTATTCGGCTTGCACCAGTTAATCCCAAAATCCTTAGTTAAGTTATCCTAGACCTCCCATGAGTAAGAACAATGGACAAACAAGTGATTAACCAATTCCATCTAGTATCTACACAAAATACATCTATTAGGCATAATGTGTCCTCTTTTTATTAAGTTATCCTAGGTAAGAATTTTGTTCTGTAATGTTTGTATGCATGGCGGTATGGATTAATGACTAAATGTATGAAGGTATGTGTATATGGATGTGTGTGTATATAGATAGATAGGTAGCTAGATATGCATATGTACATGTATCTATGCATGCATGCATGTACAAATACAAATCTATTATCAACACATGAGTGTGTATATTGATGCTTGTACAAAGATATGAAGGTACATACATGTATGTGTCCATGACTGTAAGAATGTGTGAATGAATTGAGGTATGGATCTATGTGTGAACGTATGGATGAATGAATGAATGTGTGTATGAAGGTATGATTGAATGAATGAATGTATGTATGTATGAAGATATGATTGAATTAGTGCTTGTATGTGCAAGTCCAGGCATCTATGTAATTATGTATGAACACATGCATATTGAAATATGTGTATGCATACAAATATGGATGCATGTATCTACACATGCACACATGTATGTTTTGAGTGAATGAATGTGTATATGGATATAGATGCATAAGTGTATAGATAGATAGGTAGATAGATAGGTAGCTAGATATGTGTGTGTAAATGAATCTATGCATGTATGCATGTATGAAGGTATGATTGAATGAGTGCTTGTATGTGCAAGTCCATGCATCTATGTAATTATGTATGAACACATGCATATCAAAATATATTTACGCATACATACATTCATGCATACAAATATGGATGCATGTATCTAAACATGCATACATGTATGTTTTGAGTGAATGAATGTGTGTAAATGGATATGGATGCATGTATGTATAGATAGATAGGTAGCTAGATATGCATGTGTAAATGGATCTATGCATGCATGCATGCATGTACAAATACATGTAAGCATGTATTATGTAT
Organism: Cupressus sempervirens; assembly: GCA_028749045.1. Taxonomy (NCBI): domain Eukaryota; kingdom Viridiplantae; phylum Streptophyta; class Pinopsida; order Cupressales; family Cupressaceae; genus Cupressus; species Cupressus sempervirens. The sequence continues at coordinate 602,780,006 of CM053783.1, read as the reverse complement.
GTGTGTTTATGAAAGTATATATGAACAAAGGTATGAATGAATGAATGTATGCATGTATATATGTATGGATGAATGAATGAATATATATGAATATATGTATGGTTGAATGAATGAACCAATTTATGAAGGTATGGATGAGTGCTTGCATTTATTGCATGTAAGAAGGTATGGATGAATGAATGTTGTATGTATGAAGGTATTATTGTATGAAGGAGTGGATGAAAATTGTCTATAATGATGAATAAATGTATGAAGGTATGAGTATATGGATACATGTATGTATAGATAGATAGATATGCATGTGTACATGTACATACATATGGGTGAATGCATATATGAATGAATAAATTATATATGAGGTTATGAAAGAATGTGTGAAGTTATGGATGGATGAATGCATGATGAAATAAATGAATGTTGCTATGTATTAATAGATTGATGAAATGTGCTTGTTTGCATAGATGAATTCTTGTTTGTATAAATGAATGACTAAATGTCTAAAGGAATGGATAAATAAAGGTATGATTGAATCAATGAATGAATGCATATAACTGTACAAAGAATGAACGAATGTTTGAAGCAATGAATGAATGTTGGTATTTTTTAATGTATGGATAAATGAAAGAACATATGAAGGTATAAATGAATGGATGAATGAATGAAGGTACAATGGATGCATGAATGTATGCATGAAGGTATGAATGTGCGGATGAGTGTTTGGTATATGGATGAATGAGTAAATGAAGGTATCAAGACATGTATGTATGAAGGCATGAATGAATGACTAGATGATTAAATGTGAAGGTATGTATGAATGTATGGAATAATGAATGAATAAATATGAAAGAATGTATTAAGGTATGGATAAATGAATGTATGAAGGTATGATTGAATAGATGAATGAATGTGTGTACTAAGGAATTAATGTATATATTGGTACATGTGTGTACTAAGGAATGAATGTATATATTGGTACATGTGTGAAGTTATGAAGGTATGTATGAATGAATGCATGTATGTGTCCATGAATGCAAGAAGGCAAGAACGAATAAAGGTTTAGATATATGTCCTATGTATGAATGAATGCCCTATGGATTATTCTCTTAGTAATTTTGATAGCTCCATTGTCCAACCATAATGAACCATCATGGATTCAACTAAGCACTATCCTGATCCACTCTATCTTGAATACATTCAAAAAATCTAGGGCTCATGTTAATCCCTTCCTCTCAATGATTTTGAACTCTTCCTTTAAATCACCATTATCACAGAGTTTGTCGTATGCTTCTCTAATCTCCATATCACCAATGCTTCCTATCTTACCATTGTAGCATTTTCTTACATCTTGCACCATTAACACATTTGGTGGAATCATCGACAATGCACCAGAGGGTCTTGCTTGTATGAAATTTAAAGGATAGCCTTGAAAATGGGTTACTTGACCTTATTACTCACTAAATGAATATTCAAAACTTCCTTTCCCTCTACATTCTTTGAGCTAGATGCCATAATGTGAAACTAGGGTTTACAAAATTTAAACTGCATAGCTCATCTCTTGATAAATACCTTATGAAATCTAATGAACTGGTGTAGAATCATTGCTAAAATCTTCTACAACTGCTTAGAATGGATTTCCAAATTTCCTACTGCTCTGCTCAATCTTTCTCAAATTTGAAATGATGAAAAAAAGAGCTAAAATCAATCAAATACTCTTTGAAAACCTTGTAATAAATGTTGAGTGCTTACACAATTGTAAGCTCAGCATCAACCAATTTTAGACTCAATCGGCATCAAGTAACATTTCCATCACTCAGTAACCACTATGAGCTCAGCATCAACTAGCTAGTTTGTAAGCTCAGCATCTTCTAGCATTTCACTCGGTACACATAGGAAATATGTCATGCTCAGCAACAACATGAAAAACTTAAAAAATTATCTTGAATTCCTAACAACATTTTGCATCTGCATTCATGCTAATATAATCTTTTTAGTACTAGATTCTTTTGGAACTATTGTATGATATAGCCTTTAGATATCAGTCCCACATACCTATCGATTGCCTAATTTGATAAGGTGTGATCACCTGACCCATTGGGTGAAGTGATCCCTTCTCCATTTGATGTGTTGCAATCATCTTTCTTTTTCCATGTCTTGTTCATCTCATCTCTGATGTGTTCAAAACTTTCCTTGCCTTTGCCTTTATCAAATTCACAACTTGGTGCTTTTGACTTTGTTGGATAATATCTACTGATGTGACCAGTCTTCAAACAATTGAAACATGTGGTTTGACTCAACCACCTTTTGTAGTTACCTCTGAAGTGTGTCCTAATATAATTCTCAGGAACATGTCCATATTCTTGACAATAATGACAACTATATCTTGTATTATAATCCCAATTATAAGAGTTGTCATTGTTCCTTACCTTTGCTTGTCTATTTGATGACCACATGGGTTTACATCTGCATTCAAAAGCTCTATGTCCATACTTTTGATATTTGTAGCAATAACCTTCAAATCTTTGTGTGTGTGTGGTCTTGGTTCTACATTCATGTGCCTAATGACCTTGTTTGTTGCACTTATGATAGTGAACCATGCTTTTATGATTAACATTTTGATTTGTAGTCTTGCTCCTACACACATTAGGAGTATGTCCTTTCTTACCACAATTATGAAATGTAGGTTTGGAGTTCTTACCTTTGTTGTTCCTTTCTTCTACACTTTTGGATGATTCTCCTTCTTCGGTACTTGTGTATCCCAGTCCTGATGTGTTCTTATTAGATCTAGGGGATCTCATCAATTGCTCAAAGTACTTGATGGCTTCACTTGGTTTGTTGAAACTTTTAGCAAATTAATTTTCCCTCTTTAGGTCACTCTGCAATTGTTTATTCTACAATTTCAATGTAGTTATTACAATGTCCTTGACATTCAATTCATAGTTGGCATTCATCATTTGACTTAGAGTATCCAATTGTGTGCTAGAAATCTTGTTTAGCTATGTTGACTTCTCTTCCAGTCTGTTGGCCAGAATTCTTTTGTCTTCTGCAATCATAGCTTTGTCATCCATGGATTTCTTCTTCTATTCAATCACCTCACATAGCAATATAGCTTGTGATTCTTGCTCTAACTTGAGATTTCTGATTTCCTTAGCTTGGGCTCTATTCTTCTCCATTAGATTTGCAACTACTACATCAAATTCATTGGAGTCTCCATCTACAAATAGCTTAGTAGTGTCTATCTCTTTGTATTGTGTGTCATTCTCTATGATAGCAATTTCCTTCCTTCTCTTCAAAGATTTCTTCAATTCTTCTCTTGCTTCATCCAGTTGATGTAGAATGAGTTGTATTTCAATTCCCTAATTCTCAATAATCTTTCCCAACTTGTAGACTTCTATTTCAAGATATTTCCTCAAAGCTACAATGTTTCTCTTTCAAAGAACAAAGCTCTAATACCAATTTTTGGAATTACAATAGGAAAGGTAAACTTCTGAGGGAGGGTGAATCGGTAGTTTAAACTTGGACCCATAAAACTTTCACCATACATCCATCTCATACATTCAATGAGTAAACTATGTAAAGTATATACATCTAAATCATGTAAACACATAAGAAATCATACACATATAACACCAGATATGATTAACTGGAAACCTTTCAATGAGAAGGTAAAACTGGGGTGGGGATGAGACCCACAAATCTTCATTATTGCAGTAATAAAGTGTATGCAATGGAGGTTACAATGTTTTGACCATGAAACATGATCTAACCGATGAAAGGTTTGCCCTATTAAAGGCTTACAAAGACTATTAGGTCTCACCTTATTAGAGGATTTCAACACCCTATCAGAAGTGTGCCTTACTAAAGGACTTTAACTCACAACTAAGTAAGCACCCTATTAAAGGATTTCATACTACCTATTAGGACTACTCTGTTAAGAGATTTGACTGAAATCACCTATTAGAATGTCTCAGCTTTGATCATGTAGTTAGCACTTGCTTGCTTGATAATAGATCACCTCCAAACTAATGTCTTCTTGATCCTTCTTGATCAGATGTCTCTTTGTTGTATCCTTTTCCTTTCCTTTATTCTTCTCTAATTGATTTTACAACGTAGTTTCACTTCATAACTTCTAAGCCACCATGAATGCTTTGTTTTTGCATGGAAACTTCTCTCTTAACTCCTTCAATTCCTTACATACTCGGTAGTGAGTTTAGGGATTATCCTCCTTAAGAAGACTTTAGTGACTTAGGGTTAGGTATGAATCTACGGCTGAGATTCATTCATTTTGAAACTTAATCCTTCCCATTTTCTAATCAATTTCATAGGGAATCCAATTAGAGATTCATCCTTATCTCCAAAATATTGTAACTCACCCTTAAGTTGGCTCAAAAATGGTTTACATAGTTTTTTGTGTCATTATAAATAAATATGTCAAAACTATCTTACTCAGCACCTAAAGTCTCTAACGCTCGGCATACACTAATCTCTTTGTTGTGACTTGGCACCTGTATCACTCGACATTTATTGTTTACTCGGCTCCTGTATCACTTAACATATATTGTCTGCTCGGCACTTGAGTGACTCAGCACATGAGTGGCTTGACACTCACTATGACTCAACATGGTCTAATATATACATGTTGTGCTTGGCATGTACTACTAGTTTGCAATAAACTAAGTAAATAACTTAAGTGTGTTGACACTCACTTGTCAAAACCAATTTGAGATCAACATAAAATTTCCTTGTAAGAGGATGGATTCTGTTGGGAGCCAATGAAATACATTTAGTATATATCTATCCCTATTAGGAGACTTTGAATCACTGTTAGGAGATTCTAACCTTGTTAGGAGTTGTAGAAGGTAGATGGACTCACTATCCAAACAGCTTCAAGGGCAAGACCACCAAAATCGCGTTCCAATTGGTCTCTGTATTATTCCTTGCAGAATAATAGAAATGAAATCATATTCAACTCCTTTTTCCTCTTGACTGAACTTGTCCTCTTCTAATCTCAATACCATATCACAATGATGGTTGTTTCCAAAAAAACTAACTATAAACTTGCCTATATTGAATAAAAGTCAAATTTGAGGAATTTTTTTTTTACAAATTAGACTTGGGTAATCTAATCTACAACTTAGCGACACAGAGATGGAAATTATAATTCCAAAAAAACAATTTGGAGCAAAATAAATAAATTTCCAAATCATCCTCTATGGTCATGTCATCCTTTATAGCAGTCTATCATGTACAGATAATAGACCACAAAAATCTAATTACTAACATTAGACTCATTATCCATGAAATTGTGACACAAAATCCACAGTGACTATTTGTTTATGAGTGGCAAAATTCATTTTATAAAGAGGTTCTTTTTAGTGGCATGGAGGATGTGAGATTAAAATTTCCACACCCCCATTATTGACTTGACACTAAGTAAGATCTTGCCTCATCAGCCTCAGCATCATTTTACAACATTCTTTGTCATCAATCACAAGTATAGTGATTGACATTCATTTCCAACTGATTTGAACTAGTTTGAATTGACATACTAATTTGTGGCACCAACTTGGGACAACAAGTTGTGGCACTATATTTTCTTGTGTGTGGTCATTGATCAAGTCTCCAAGATGTGTCACTAGTGATGTGCCAAGAGAAATAGTGACACTATCCTAAACATTGAGGTATACACATGATATATTTGTAGTGATATTTATATCATATCAAAACATCTCCCAACATTAGCTGATTTGAGACATTGACTTGGATTCAATGCAAAACCCCATCACCTCCTTTGTAAGCACAATATGCACTATGAGAAGCAAGCCAGGCTTCCTACTTAGATCTCATATGTTAATCTACATTCCAAGATGTTACCTCTCATTTTTTTACCTTCTTAGACTTCTTTCTTATGTTGTGATCTGGTCGACTTTGACCTGGTCAACCTTGTTTTGAACATGGAACATAGAAAAGATTACATTAATTATCTAATTTGTGTTATGATGTATAAATTAGTGTGAATTAAATGGCTAACTAACACATTGATATGTCATGGGAATGTTGTGCATAAATTCTAATTTGATTATGTTAATGAATGATTTTATGATGATGATGTAGTTATGGATGTTGTTATACTTGTTATTTACAATGATGTTGTGTTATTCATTGTATGATATTTATGTATACATTTTTAACTATGATGGATACTGACTCATTTTTGTGAGTATATGAGTGGATGTAGTTTTGATGAAGATGAGGGTGTGGTTGAGGTAGAGAGGGTTAGCCTCTCAGAAGGGGATGGTCAAATAGCCTTTTGTAGGCCATGCACCACTTAGGAACTTATATATTGATTTAATGTTAATTGTATTTTATTCCTCCTTAATCTTTGTATGAATAAATTAATTATGGTTTTAAATTTAAATTCGGAGAATAAAATTGAAAGGTATTCAAAATTCTTTATATTAGCATTCAATTTATTACTTTGGTAACAAGATGTATATAAATAAATCCAAATAAACAATAGTTATAACTTGTACATGTGAGAAGATTATTAAATTGTTATATTTTTTTATGCAAAAAGAAAAAGGGAATATGACACTAAAACCAACGAGGAAGTTGTGTGGATGGGGATTGGGGTCACTTATGGTTTTGGTTTTCTTTAAAAAACTCTCTTGACTAGGGAAAGAGAGGCATCAAGGGAATATGAAGGTTGGAGGAAGGCAAGTGCGCATTTAATGGAGAAGATTGGTGTTACAAAAATATATAGGTTCCTCTTTATATGTGTTTCCAAATCTATTACAAAATAGAAGTTGTAATATCAATGTATTGTACGAAGTTCTTTTCTTTTTCCAAGATTTTTCCATACAACTTATAGGATTGTGGTTACGCTAGCTTTCTTTCAAATGCATAGTTGGGAACTTTTGGATGTCTTCATTTTGAATCGTTTTTAACATTTTAAAATGTAGATATGCTCATTTTATTGTTTTGCTATCAGCCAGACTATGTTATCAAAGCGTCATCTGAACTCCTTGCTAGTGAAATTTTGGGTGATTTCATTCACATTTAATCATTTCTTCATATACAAGTTGAGCAGTTGTAATGGTTGATCTATAGAATCTAAAGAATGAGAACTTCCCCCAAAACCAATCAAATTTTGATAAACCTTAAGTTAGTAAATCTTCAGTAGGCAGTGTACTTATAGGAGTAGTGATAATTTGTGATATTATCATTGAAGGGTAAGGTGTTTTAGCTCAACTACTTCCTCTTTTTGTACAAACACATCTTAAAATATACACAAATAAAGGTAATTGTAGTGAAATAATGGGGATGGTCACTTCTTGTTATCATGCTTTCAAATTACTATTTTTTTGTCTCTTCTTAGACTGTGCCTTAGATGAATTGCCTTAATAATAGATAGAACCCCTTTGGATACGAATGGAAAGTGTGTCCTCTTTTACCACAAAAGTAAAAGAAACTATATGATTACAATTATGAATGATTGTAGAATACAACCATAAGGTATTCTCATCCCTAAAATTTTGAGTAATATTCTTAGAATATCTAAACCCACGTGATTTGATATCCTAGACCAATGTTTCCAAAAATTCAAGAAAAAATGCCTTGCATGAAGTCTTCGATGGGTGATATCTTTAACTTCATAGTTTTTTGTATTTACAATTACATTTTTGAGCTAAATTAAAGTTACTACTTGCAACATGAGCATTGGTTAGGGGTAGTGACAACCTTATTTACCAAAACATAAATCTTCAAAGGTGATGCATGTTGACTTGTGTTAGGAAGACTTAATTCCCTTTTTCAGTTTAACCATTAATGTTGCATTGAATGTCTTTTTAGAGATCTAGGATACCTTGTGTCAAATTCTACATGTTTAAATGTTTGACAATATACACCCAACCGAAATTTGATGAAATGATTAATTTAGCTTCAATATTGCTTGACAAAACTTCTAATGTTTCAAAATAAAAAATTTCTTTTAACAATCAATTTCATACTATTACGGAGAATGATGACCTTAGTAGTAGGGTATATGCAAGAATGGTTAGTCAAAAAGCCAGGATGAATGGAATAGATGATTACTTGCTCTAAGTTGAATGGAATTCCTGATTCTAAGAGAATTCTCCCATGAAGTATAATGTTATGCTGAAAATAGATGAGTTTTTTTTTTTTTTTTTTTTTTTTTTTTTTGAGATAATAATATGATATGCTTATGTTATTCTTTTTAGGATCCTACCTCCTTGTGAGTGTGTGAGTTTTATCTTTCTTATGGTTGGGTAAAATGTGCCAATATATGGGAGGGTTAGAGATGGATTCATGATGTTTTGTGTAGTGCCTCTCCCATTTGATTTTTTTAAGTCATCCTGATGGATGCAATCTTGTTGATCTTTTGTTGTGAAGAGAGCATGATTGGGACCATGAGTAGTCTACACCCTTGAGGTGATTGGATTTATGTTACTGTATCAATTGCTTTGATTATGCTTATGGCTGATTTATGAGATTATGATGTGGTATATGGTTCACTGAGGTTTGTGTTAGTGGTTACCAAGATCGATGTGGTATCATGATGTTCTTCATTGATTACCTGAGATGTGTGCAGAGATTGCACTATTTATTATTATCCTGCTACACTGGACTAGGTTCATTTAGAAGTGGTTAGTCATGTATATGACTATGTTCGCTTATGTGTCTTAAGTGTCTTTTCATGTTGTTTAAACAACCATTATTAAATGCTTAAATAATTAGAAATGAATTGTCCATGTTAGATTACTATGTTGTTTAGATGATCATATCTACATGATGATGTTTTCTTTTGAGATCATAGTATGTGTTATGATGATATTTGGTTATCCAGTATTTGGACATATCTTTGATTATGCTAGATGTGGATTTAATGCTAAAGTTATTTACTTCATTCTTGTTTTATGATGCTTAATGTGAAAGTGAGTGATGTAAATAGATTATTTCAATATAATTAAATAAATGGTTAAATTAGGTATTTCATGCATTTATTGCTCTGGCTATGTTATTATATGCAATTGCACTTGATCATGTGTTTTAGTGTGCAAGATTTATATCTCTAGTAGTCGCAGATGGAGTTGGTGATTCAACTATTCATATTTACCAATGTTGTCCCTGCATGGTCAACATATCTTATTTAAATGTTTAAATTTAACCTTCTGGTGAGTTGATAAATCCGTACTCATTTGCATTATGTGATTAAACCTATGAACATGTTTGTGCATTTAGAGGTTCGCATTGTCGCAAAATTGTTAATTATTCTATGATTTTGAATTTTGAGTTTTTGGGCTTTATTTTAATTAATTTTAATTTCTAGTAGCTTTTCCATAGATGAATTCCAATTACTTGGGATAGCTTATTTTCATTTGGGTTGATTCAAGGTTTAACTAGGTTACCTGGTTAGTTACCCAAATCCATTATTCACTCGAAAAGTGAATAAGTATCCAAAAAGGAATTTAATTCCTCACTTCTCACTTTTGAATTAGAAAGTTTGAGAGTAAAACCCAAAATCCTCTTCATGAGGAATTATTGTTATGTTCATTGTGGGAGCTACAGGCATGGGATTATCGCGAGATCAATCTCGTTGGATCTAGCTCACGGAGACCTTGGATCATCGCAATTTTTGGCTACTTCTACGAGATTTTTATTTTATGGTTCAAATTCCCATTTTGCCCTTTTGGCTGTGAGGTAGGGCTCTCCTGTTTTAATGTTTCAGCTCTGTTTCTACTTTTTTTTTTGGTAATCATTTGTTAGGAGGTTGAGAACTAGTGTTCCCCTCTGTTTCTATATGCTAGCTCTACCCAGTTGGGCGGGTATGAGCATTTCCCTATTTTTCAGGATGGGGGTTTGGGGTTTTGCACTATTAT